>QJNX01000403.1:0-46204 GCA_004155925.1 Monosporascus sp. MG133
GTGGCCGAGATGGTGGCTGATCTGCTCATTTGCACATGCACGAGCGGGGTTTGGTCTGCATCTGTACAACCTCAATGAAACCATCCATTCGTTGACTGCGAGGCCCCGCTCACCGGTACCAACAGCTAAGCCCTTCAACCCCTCCATAACGTTTCTACTGTATGTCGAGGGCTGGAAGGCTTTGAGCCTGCTTCTATGTGCGCGCTGGGCTTCAAGTTCCAACTACCTTAGTTCCTACGTGCGGATTTCACACTTTGTTATGCCTACCGAATGCTGAGGTCCTATTGCTGACTGGCCTGCTTCCCCCACCCCCACCCTCTACGGCGCACCTATCTCAACGATCCAACCTCCAACTATCGTTTTATTAATCATCAAGAAAGACTCAGTTTATCTTATCTCAGTATCAACCTCTGGCAACGCCCAGCGACAAAACGACCTCGTACCACTCGCTTTCTTCACCATGTTGGATACATCCATTCCAGATATAGGCTCCGTGAGAGGTTTTCTCTGGCTTTGTGCGATTGTGCCTGTGTTGGTTCGTCTTCTTCACTCTCCAACCCCGCCACTTCGGCAGCTTCGTAGGAGAAGAGCAGATTGAGCTAATTGAAAATAAACACACCCCAGGTTCTCGCAAGTGCCCTTTACAACGTGTACCTGCATCCTCTACGGCATGTGCCAGGGCCTTTCTGGGCCAGAGCGAGCGATATACCGTCGTGGTATTACACGGCTCACGGCAAGCGCCACATTTGGCTGTGGCAGTTATTCCAGATCTATGGCAAGAGGGTCCGCGTCGCGCCAAATTTGGTCCTATTCTGTGAGCCAGAGGCCTATGCGGCTATTTATGGTATGAAGTCCAATGTTCGACGGAGTCCATTCTATGTGGGATTGACGAAGAACATTCGGGAAAAAACAACTTTGAACACCATAGACCCTGCGGAACACGCCAAGAAACGCAAGATGCTCAATACTTGCTTCACCGATAATTCGGTGAATGCTGTCTCTGCTTTTATGAGTCAGCATATCGACCGTTGGCACCAGATTATTTTGGATGAGCATGATAGCACGACGGAGTGGTCTGCCTCTGTGGACCTTGGTGAGAAAGTGGACCATCTTGTGTTTGATATTATGGGTGATCTTAGCTTTGGGAGATCATTCAATATCAAGGAGCCCGGTGACAACCCTCTGAGGGAGGTGCCACATAACATTGCCCAATACCTCAAATTCTATTACCCGGTAAGCACCATTTTATTCATGCTCCATAGCGAGGCACCGGTTACGAGAATGATTACTGACTTTGAATGAAGTTGTGCCGTTCACCTTTGCTAAGTTTGATCATTTGGCTCAAGCCTCGCGGCTTAGATCGACTTGTGGAGCTCATCACCCCGCGACCTGTACAACAATTCAATGACTTTGTCTTTGATAGTGTTACCAAACGACTTGAGTTATATAGGAAGCAGGAGGATATTCCTGAGAATGAGCGTCGTCACGACATGTTCTATTTCTTATGTAAAGCTCAAGATTCCAGCACAGGTCACCCAGCGTATACCGGAGATGAGCTTCGAGCAGAGGCTAGTTTACTTATTATCGCTGGGTCCGACACTACGACTGCTAGCCTCGCTAGCATCTTCTGGTACCTTACCAGAGCCCCAAGATGTTATCAGAAACTTGTCAACGAGTTGCAAGGAACATTCAAAACAGCAGAAGATGTCATTTACGGCCCGAAGCTTATGGGTTGCACGTATCTTCGGGCTTGTATTGATGAGGGAATGCGTCTTGTCCCCCCTGGGCCCTGCGAACCTCCCCGAGAGGTCCTTGCCGGTGGTCTCGATGTTATGAATGACCACTACCCCAAAGGGACTATAGTTGGCACGGCTCCCTGGTGCGACTCCCGCAACGAGGAGGTCTACGGAGATCCAGGGGTTTTTCGACCCGAGCGCTGGATCGTGAATGAGGCTGCGGGAGTAACCAAGGAGATGGTAGCCGAGATTCGCACCAACTTTCACCCTTTTTTGTCTGGTCCAGGTAGCTGTGCTGGAAAGAACATAGCAATGGCGGAGATCCTGCTTGTAGTCGCCAGGACACTGCTTCGTTTTGATTTGAGAAAAGCACCTGGATCGACCTTGGGGGAAGGTAGCCCTGAACTGGGCTGGGGTGCTAGGGACAGGAAGCAGTTTCAAGTAGTAGATGCATACGTCTCACTCAAGCAAGGTCCAGAAGTTCAATTCAGGAAGCGGGTGTCTCCTGAAGCGAAATCTGATTGAACATGAGCTGAGATAGAAAATTGTAGAGACTGGAGGGTGAGGGGGGGCTTGCTTTGGTTTACGCACATTGACATTGGTATCAAGACCTCTAATTTCGTTTTCTTTTAATTTTTCTTTCTCTTTTTTCTCTACTTTATTTCTAGTTTAGCCAAGCTGCTCCTGTTCATGATGGCTTCTTATTCCTTAGCAAAACTGCCCAAGTATGCTTAGTGACATAGTCCACTGATGTAAATTGCCAGGGTCTCAGCTCTCTCCTTCTCATGATTTGCTGTATGTTAAAGCAGACCAAAGCCTACATAAGATAACGACACATGGCTATACTGCGAGGGTTGCAATCATCATGATAGTGGAAATTGTCTTAGCCTCGATTCAAACACGGCGGCGCATCTCAATGTAGTAATTGATCTGAGCATATGAACCGAAGACACCTCAAAACATCTTACTTCAGAAAGATCCCAGAAGCCAAAGGGGAATGGCGTATATACAATGCTACACTTACTGCACCGTCAGTTCTTCGCGATCCCGGGGCTGGATTTGCCTCCATCGGCCAAGAGAATATGGTAGTTATAGCCTTGCTGCCCTCGACACTTGGGTACAGTCAAGGTAGGTCTCTCGATACTGCGTGTTACAATTGGGTCTTTACGGGCTCTAGGTGGTACCTTCAATAGAGCGGTGAACTTGAGGATATAGGTAAGCAAATTGAAACAGCGTATCCTGGTGCCTAGTCAGGCAGCTGGCTAGATATTGCGCACTCCTCACCCAGAAAAGGGTGAGAAGTGCGCAATATCTGGCCAAGGCTGCCTGCTGGTATGAGACTCCACGTTGTGGTGGATGCAGATGGAGCGATGGGGCGGCTGCATCAAGATTCTGTTAGATATAGGGGACATCAGTTGTGTCTCATTGCATGACTAGTTGCAGGCGCTCTAGAACGCGTACCGCACTTTAATATAACCTGTCCACGGAACATATATGTTCCGATCAGAGGGAACCTTTCCGTATATGGGGTGCTAGCGCACCCCCTGCTAGCTGACAGGTTCCCCTCACTTGCCTAAGATGACACCCTTATCAACGGGCCACACCCTCCCCCCCAACGCGCCGCCATTTCTTATATAAAATAAACAAAACTGCTTATTTATAATTAATTAACAAAAATAGATATTGGAAAACAGCCGACGGAATAATAATTAAAACTTTAAGGTAAAACGGCATATAAAGTATTTTAAAAAACATTTATATTTATATTAAAAAATATAAGTTAAAATTATATAAATAAAATATTAGCATTTTTTATATAATTATATAATAAATTATCAAAATCGAACTAATTACTTTAATTAAAAAATTACAAGCTTTTTAATTTATATAACCCCAATTATTTTCCCATAAATAATTAAACCATTATTTATATATATTTAAAATTCGTAATATTATAAATATTTAAAAATAAGTCTTTATTTTCCTTATATAAACTATTTTTTACGTTTACTCCACTTTTCGTTTTGATACTACGCAACTATACTAATTTTTCAAATATTTCAATCTTATAAAGGGCTTAAAATTAATAACAATGCTGAAAGCCGCTTATTTTTCTGGTTTCTATTCGAATTTTAAAATGTTGTTGAAATATAGCGATTCTGACGATTTTGTATGGGAAATCGCCGGCGCGTGAGGGGGTGGCTCGTTCATGGAGTGGCCGGCTTAATTAGCTCGCAGGTTGTCACCATGTTTAGTGATGCGCCAATATTAGGCATTTTCCATGCTACGGTAGTATGCTACGCAAGACATGTCTCACGGCATGTGGCGGAGTGAATCCGGTGGAAACGGACGGTCATGACCTTGTGGTGCACCAACGGCCCCCAACCCAACATGCTTCGAGTCGCGCCGTGCCGCACGACGGCGCAAGGGCAAAATGCACGCAACCCGAGGCAGATCAGCTATCTTTGGTGAGCTGGCAGGCCAATATTCTGCACCCCAAATCACCAGGGCCACAACGACACACACGCTGGCACAGATCAGATGTATCGAGGCTATCTGTAAAATTAAAAGAACGACCGGAAATAAAGCCCCGTCAACACGCTCCACCTAGGACCGATACCGAACACGGGCAGTTCATTTACCCCATCATGGCTCAGATCCCTACTGTTGAAGAGCTCATGGCATTGCCGCCTGAATTCCTTGCTCAGGATACCAGTCAGGTCCTCTTCAACGTCACGGTTGCCTTCACGGTTGTGACTACCGTCGTTTACATCTTCTTCCTCATTTCTCGGGCATTTTGCGCCGAGCGCAATGGCTTGGAAATCTGGATACTTCCGGCGTTTTCCTACATTTTCTGTATGGGACTCTGGACCCTTGGCTTTTGTAGGTTGTCCCTATCATACCCCATCTCTCGCCCTAGAGACACCTGCTACCCCGGACGTTCTTACTGACTTCAATTTGACCAGCGCTTGTCGCTGTAGGAGGCGCTGGCCGTCACATGGCTTACTGGTTTCTTACCAACCCGGACGTCATAACGACATATCTAGAGATACAAACGGCGGCCGAGTTCATATATGTGGCAGCTTGCCTGTGCCCAAAGCTCTCGATTTTGGTCTTGTACCTTAGGGTATTTACCGAACGCAATGTCCGAATCTTGACATGGATTGTTATTGGGGTTGCCATAGCCCACGCGGTTGCCAATATCATTGCGTCCTTCACCATCTGTCAACCCTTCGAATTCAAGTGGAACAAGACCATTGATGGTCACTGTGCCAATGTCATGGCAAGCTACCGATACGTCAGCATTCCACATATTCTCACCGACATCGCCATCCTTGCTCTGCCCTTACCGAGTCTATATCAGCTGCAGATTAGCAAGAAAAGGAAGTTGGGAATTTTTCTTACATTCGCCATGGGAGGCTTGTAAGTTATTGTCTCATGAAGAGGGGAGAGCCCCGCTGGTTTCGTGCTCTCTATATTCTCGTCACAAAGCTGATTAGCGTTATTCCTGATTCCAGGGGCATCATCACCGCCATCATCCGCTTCGTTAGCTTCTACACAATTGACCTTGAGTCAGACCCGACCTGGTACACGACAGATTTGTTCACGTATACCATGATTGAGCCATGCGCATATTTCATGTGCTCTTGTTTCCCATTCCTTCGACCCCTGGTGCGAGTCGTCTACAGGTGGCTGCGCACCACGATCGACAGCTACTACAACAATACCTTTGCTACAGACCAAAGTGTCCGCAACGACATCTCTCTCAGAAACATCAAGGGCAGTCACAGAACATCAATTTCGGCGCCAAAGACAATGTCAAGACGGGATGATGGTGATGATAGGTCCCACTTTATTCGTCTTGAGGAGTCTGTTGACGTGCATGTTTCGGCAGCTTACGTTGGAGGGAAGGTTTAGCTGGAAGGAAGCCATTGTATTATCTTACATGAACCAAGGAACGTGGTGAATGAAAATATGAATGTGATGATGAGAGAAAAGAACTATTGGATCTAGCTACGTGTTCGTACTATTTAAATAACGGTGAGGAACGATAGCTCCTCATCTATCCAGTCTCTCAGGCGACCATATGGGTGCCCAAGATAACACAAGTAATTTCGCAAGGAATACTGGAAAAATCAGGTGTTTTTGTTTGTTTGCCGCTGCCATATACTGAGACCATGAAATACCCACCGTCTCTTTACCACTAGGCCAACACCTCAGAACCTTCCATGATCCTCCTGACAATCTCCCAGTACCGACTCTCATCCTTCCGTAGATGTGCGACATGCGCCGAACCCTCATATTTCTCTAACGCAACGGAGAAACCTTTAGTCTTAGCCTCGGCCGCATGTGCCTCGACAGCTTTATAGTCAGTCAATGCATCACTGGGGCTGTAGATGTACACCCGCCGCACCTCAGCCATATTGCCCGTGTCATTATGTGCGTTTCCCCAGTCGCGCAACGAGTCGGGTAAAAGGCCCAGGGCCATCGAGGCAGACCACACAGCGGCCCAAGCATAGAGGATAGGCGCAGCGATCAACTGCTGAAAGGATGAGAGGCCGACACTGACAAAGGCCACGGCGCGAGGGATGCTGTAGACGCCTGGGCACGAATCAAAGACGGTGACGTGTGGGGGAAGGCGCTTGTCATCGTTGGGGCCTGCCATGGCAGCGTATTGTTCATATAGGTTCGCGATGCTGGAGGAGCCGCCGTTGGAGAACATGTGAATGAGAAGATGTGGCGAAGAAGACGATATTGGTGTCTTGAAGGCGGCGCGAATGACGGAAGCAGCGTGTTTCATGGAGGGGCCGATCAGCGATGGGCGGATAATGTGGTTCATAGTGCTCTTGAGAAGCAGGATCTGAGCAGCAGGATAGAGAGCCTGATATTTGACCGTGTACTTGGCGATGTGGACATCTTTGGCGCCAGTCCAGCTGGCGATGATGATGAGTCGTGGTTGGTGGTCTGCGCTTCTGCTCGAGCTAGAACTTGAAGCCTCTGACGGCCGGTAGAGGGAGACGAGCGGGTCAAGCGTCTCCATGAAGGAGAGGGGCCTTGCCTCAGTTGCTGGTGCTGCCGCGGCGGATGACATGGTGCTGTGAGGATCAACAGGTAAATGTTGGCCGGTTTCCAGAGAGGGGGGATGTCACGGAACAAGGGAATGAAGGCTTTGCTTGCTGTATACCCTATGTTGATTGCGTAAACTAGAGCTGCAAAAGGGAAAGCTGGGATTCCCCGGGCGAGAGGAATTTAATTATGTGGTACTGCGGGCTGTGGGGATTCTGCCCCCACACAGCGCCGCTTTACAGTGGGGCACATCGTGATACCATTGCATTACCCAATAACCTCGGCCAATCGGAAACTCTGGAACCTGCATTCTAGACCTTAAGGATCTACCCGTTTGACACAGGGGTTTGCCTGACAGCCTTACACTAAAGCAGGCTGCCCAGGTTGCCTGCTGATGCCAAGCCAATGCTATGCGCCCCACCGTATCCTGACCCCGACGTAGCATCTACTACCCTTCGACTTACAGTAGGTAGGCTGTGTGCCCTTCGCAGCCAATTGGGACACTCTCTTTTCGTTGGCTTGTGTGACCGTCTTTGCAACGGGTAGTACACGTTTTGGATTCCTGTTTGGTCATCTCTCTTACTGTCGCCCCTGGGCGGGAGCCTATTATTGTCCCTAATGTCGCATGAAACCCTAGGATACGCGTACTATATGTACTCTGGTGCAAAACCCCCTTGTTGGTTGCCAGTGGAGGACTGCTAGTCTTTCCCCGCTAATACTCACACTTTTCCCTCAAACATGGCAGGCAAAGATGCTTCCCTAGGTCCTGACACTCAGTTTCAAAGCAATGAAGAAGAAGGGCTGAAGACTAATCCGCCAGAGCGAGAAACTCTCGCTGGCGACCTCGACTGGGACAGACCAGACGATCCCGACAACCCTCGCAACTGGCCGCTATGGAAGAGAATTCTTCACAGTGCTATACCGGCCGTCTGGTCATTTGGATTGTATGCAGCGCCTCCGCCACCTTTCTGAGCTCCTCTCGCCTGTTTGCTAACCCCGTCCTCCTCCTAGATGTACTGGTATCTCGAGCCTAGTTGCCGCAATACCACTTCTTCAGCTGCAATTCGGCCTGAGTAGAAATGTTGCCCTTTTGCCCGTTACATTATACACTGTCGGTTTTAGTATTGGACCTTGCATTGCATCACCTATCTCTGAATTATACGGTCGTCGCTGCATCTATTGGACCAACCTTCCTATGCTTATCATCTTCAACGCCATAGCCGCAGCCTCGAACAACTTCGTCGTCCTCGTCTTGTTCAGGTTCTTGGCCGGCGTAGGTGGCTCTGGCGTCTTGGCCGTCGCCGCCGGCTCGTTATCTGACATATGGGACACGAAAGATGCAGGGCGAGTGGGCGTGCCTTACATACTAGCACCATTTCTTGGCCCGACATTGGGCCCCCTGATTGGCGCCTACGTCCTCGAGCAGTACGACAATGACTGGAGGTGGTCCATTTGGGTTGTTCTCTGCATCCTGGCACCGGTCACTCTAACGCTTCCCTTGATGAAAGAGACTTCCAAGAGCCGGATCCTGTACTTGCGGCACAAGAAACATGGCCATGATTCGCTCGACATGACGGCTTCGTCGCGAATCAAGACGATCCAAAGGGGGTTGCTGAGGCCCTTACACATGGCCGTTTTCGAGGTATGGTGCCCTCCTCCTCTTTCTTTATGATGAGCGACAGATCTTTGCTCACCTGACACATCCAGCCGCTTTCACTTCTCCTTGGTCTCTACACCGCTTACAGTTTCGCCATGATCTTTTCATTCTTCGGTTCTTATGCATACATCTACTCGACCATCTACCACTTCAATGCCAGACAGATTGGTCTCTGTTATATCCCCGTCATTATTGGTAAGGAAAACTCTCCCGTACGACAACCATATGCCTTAAACCTTGATTGACAACTCTCAGGCTTCCTCCTGGCAGTGCTTATGTTTGGCTACTTTGATGCGAAAAAATACCAGAAGGTGGCACGATCCAAGAACAACGTTGTGCCGGAACATAGACTCCACGCAGCTCTATTCGGCTCTGGCTTCGTCCCCATCGGATTGTTTGTAAGCCAACCCCACTAGTAGAAATCATCATTCATGTGGCCGACAGCTGATTCACTGCCCTCACAGTGGTACGCATGGGCGCCGCATGAGGGCGTTCACTGGATAGTACCGGCGCTCGCTGGTCTGCCAGTAGGCTGGGGTACGCTGACGGGATTCCTCACGGCCATAGCGTACATTGTAGACGTCTACGGCAGCGCTAACTCGGCATCCGCTGTGGCAGCCAACGGACTGCTGCGGTTCCTCTTGGGAGCCGCTTTTCCACAGTTCATCATCCAGCTATATCAGTCGCAGATTGGAATCTACTGGGCTGGAAGCATCTTCGCCTTTCTCAGCCTTGTTCTGGTTCCTGTGCCATGGTTCTTCTTCTACAGAGGTCGACACCTGAGACAGCAAAGCCATTATCCGACGAATACTAACTGATCTCTGTTTACCCACAGCCCTTTGGGCGAAATAGGAATCCCCCGGCCAATGCTCGCTTTACCCGCCGTCGCACAGCTCGTGCGGGATCGGATATGGCATCGATAGGGATCTCTAGGCAGGTTCCGTGAAAAGAGGACTCTGGTATAAGAGAAGGAGGTGAATAGCATAGCATAGCATAGTACTATCCGCCCTATGAACATCGCCAGGGTAGGTAAAATCAGTATCAAGGAAATGCGAAGGATCCCTTTCCCCGCGATCACCTAATAGTCAAGCTTTCACCGTCTGCCATCCGTTTATCGGTTTGTCCTTGAGCAATAATTTCATTTTTCGTTATTATTATTGTAATTAGTATTATTGAGGCAGAGTAGAGCAACCATTCAACTTTTGGAATTGTTTGCAGAGAGAGAAATCCTTCCTTCGTTTTGCATATATAGAACAATCGTTTTTCCCAACACGATACTTACAATAGCTTCTAGACTCACTTGGCTATTGCAATGAAGTCGAACAACGAACGATAGATAGGTGCCCAGAGCAGGCTCATCGCCAAACATCGAACTGGAGGATGTATGATATATGCAGGACTGGTATCAACCCGGAGACTGGAAAACAACACACCAGGGATGCATGACCATTTTGGGACCCGGTCAATGTAGCTTCTACCTGCT
The DNA here is from genome assembly GCA_004155925.1 of Monosporascus sp. MG133. NCBI lineage: Eukaryota > Fungi > Ascomycota > Sordariomycetes > Xylariales > Monosporascus > Monosporascus sp. MG133. The sequence goes on from QJNX01000403.1 coordinate 9,944, forward strand.
TCCACTGTTTTCTCTCAGACTTTGAACGTGGGCTGTCAATGCTATTCAGGCTCACAAGTCAGCCTATTAGGAGTGAGCGCGTAGCAACCGGTAGTGCGGCGGTGAGGTATCTAGGCTGGTCCAATAGCCAGCTTAACCCTACCTTTTATTGACATGGTGTCACACTTACTAGGGAGCAGCTGCTCTTAAGGTTATATTAACTTGTCTGAAGCTAGGTAGCGTTGATCCCACTTGTTATGGGCGATCCACTGATACAGGGCTTCGGAAAGGAATAACCTTGTTTCGGAGGATCCCTAAAGTTGATACGGGGGGCCCTTTTCTGTACAATACCCCCTGATCTTTCTATGGCTATAGCAAAAGGATTACCCCATGGGCACCTCGCAGTTCGAAACGCTTTTATAAAAATATATATAAAGAACATATAAAGATTGGAAGCTTTTAACGGCAATAAAAATTAACTACGATTATAGTTATAATTTTTCTAAAGTTTTACTTTTTATAAGGAACCGGTTTTTAAAGGTATAAATTAACTAATCGAAGATATAATATATATTTCTTTTTATTACTACGTTTAGCGTTTTTACGGGTAAGCTTTTTCGGCTAAATATATATATATTAAAATGATGCAGGGTGCAGGGCCGAGAATGTGGCTCCGCCGATTAATTAGTCGTACCGCTCATATATTTCTAAGAGCTCTTTTCGCCGGGCGCAACCCCGGAGATACTTACCATTAATTATTATTATTATCAGATTAATCTTAATACCAATTTAATTGCATTAACTTTTATTTTCTTTTAAACCTTAGACTTACTTATAACATTTTTTTTAATTTTAAACTAATTAAGATTAACTTATTCCTGCGCCCATTTTATTCGGCTGCTAAAAAAAACTGGTTTTAATTAATTACCGAAACAACTTTAGATTTTTAATTATAAGGCGGAATGAATAAAATTTTAATTAAAAACGTACGATAATAATTATATATAATTACGATAACTTAAACGGCATATAATTAACGGCCGTAATTACGATAATAACGTAATCCATTAAACGATTAATAAAAAAAAGTTATTAAATTAAGGCTTTATATAAAAATAACTTTATTTAAAGAACGGCAAAAAATATAAACGTATATAAACGACTGGGTTCAGAATATAAATTAATTACTTAAGTTTTAAACCTATTACGTATAACAAACCTGTTATATATCCATCTGGAGGTATGAGCAGTATCCGAAATGGGGGTTCTTAATTTGCAAGTAATAATAGTATAATAAATAAGGTGTTCGTTAAAAAGATTTATAAATTTTTCCCTTAACTAAAGAACGGTGCAGTTGCTTTTGGTTAAGAGTTTAGATTAATAGTTAAAGAGCGAAAATTAAATAAATATTATTTATATAAAAAACCGATCGTTATATATATTTATCCTGGATTTAATAAGTATGTCGTGGATTTATGGGATTTGTAGAATTTATTCCAGATTATCTAGATTTTTTAGATTACCATATTTTGGCGCGAGGAAAGTTAAGTTTTCCTTACCCGAAGTGCAGCCGTAAGGAACTTATATTAGGTTCCGGAAGCCGGTTTTTTCAAAATAGGAATTTTTGTTCCTGTATTGTAATATTATTTCTTTTTTTTAAAAAATTTTTGTCCTAAAGATAAGAATTGTAAGTAATTTTTTTATTTTGTTAAAGGGGTTTTCTGTAATTTTTTAGTTAATTTTATTATAATAGGTCGAATTAAAAAAAGAAACGAAGAAAAAAATTACGTAAGAATTAACGCGATATTCGTAATATTCGTACTGATTTAATTAGAACTTTCGGAATTAAAATTTTTCTTTATTTTAATTATATTTAGTTTAACGAAACCGATTATTTTTACTTTTTGGAGTATTTAGTTTATAATTATTATATTTATTATTAATAAATTTTTTATAACGTTTTAGTTATAAATTTCCTAAAAAAGGTAAACGAAACGTAAAAACGTTTGTAAAAAAAGTAACGTAAATTTAAGGACGAATTCCTGGCGTATTAGGAAGTTACGGAAAAAAAAACGAAGGAATTTATTAATCGATTAAAACGTTTACGATTATAATAAAACCTTTTTAAAAAAAGGGTTATGGAAATATTAAAAAAAAGGTTAAAGTTGGATTAATTAAAAGAATAGAAAAGATTGGAAAAGGAGTAACGCCGTATGGAAACGGAATAACTTTAGTTAACTTTTGAGATGAATATTATGACGGAGGTATTTTTTTTCGACTGGAACGTTGTCGGTTTGGATCTGGACGGGGGATTATTATCGCTTGTGATTTTAACCGTATTAAAAACGGTCGGTTAGGATTTTATCGGTAAAAATCCTTAATTAGGTTTATCGTATTCGTTAAATACTTAAATAGTTCTTATGTATTATTTTCCGGTAGGTAATTTATTTATTTAATTAGGTACTGGATTTTATTTTTGATTATTTTAAAGTCCAGTATTTTTTCGATTTCGTATTTGTTATCGTCCTTTTTGATTTTGAGGTTTTTTTTAAACGGGGCGTTTTTTAGGGCTGGTTTTAATAAGGAGATATAGAATATAGGGTATATTTTTATGGTTTTGGGTAATGATAGTTGGTAGTTAATTTTTAAAATAAGTTTTTTAATTTTAAACGGGCCAAATTTTTTAAAATTAAGTTTGTCGTTAAGTTTTTTCGTTTTAATTTGGGAAAGGTTTAACGTTACGTTTTGTTTTTAACGTAATAAGTAGATTTTGTTTTTTATTGCTAGAATTGGTTTTTTAATTTTTTTCTTATTATAGTATTAGGTTATTTTTTTGTTATAAAAATTGTAATTTTATTTAAAGTCGGGCCTATATTATTTTGATTTTTGTTATTATTATTTTTGTTCGTAAAGTTATTATAATAATAATTAGTACCTTACGTATTGATTATTTTGGTTATTGGGTTGTTATATTATATTTATATACGGCTATATAGGGGGATATGTTTATGTTTTTATTAACGGACGTATTATAGGTTATTTATGTAAGCGGTAAAAGTTTAATTTAATTATTCTGCTAATAATTAACGTAACTTTAAAGGTATTATTTTAAGTTTTGGTTTAATCGTTTTATTTAACCGTTTATTTAGGGGTAATAAGTTATTAAAAATTTAAGTTTAGTACCGATTTGTTTAAAAAAGCTGGTACCGAATTTGGACGTAAAAAGTTTATTTCGGTTAGAAATAATTTTTTTTGGAATTTTATGTTTATTAAGGTAGTATTAAATAAAGGCGTAAATTAATTATTTTGTTATTACGGTTTTTTTAAAAGGTAGGAAGTATTTATATTTAGTAAATTTATTAATAATTATTTATACCGTATCGTACTTAATTTTAGTAACGGGGTTTTTTAATATAAGGAAATTAATGATAAAATTTTACGTTATAATATTTTATATTTTATTAGGTATATCCGTAGGTTGTAATAAGTTATACGGTTTATGGCAGGTTATTTTTATTTTATTATAAATGTTGTAATTTTTAATTATTTGTTTAATTATTTGGCGGAGTTCCGGGAAGTTATATTTTTTTTGAAATTATTTGGTAATTTTAAATATTTTCTGGTATCCATATAAAGGATTTTTATGGAATTTTTTGATAAATTTTTTCTGTTTTTGGCGGAGGACGTAAGTTTTGTTACGAAATAATAATTAATTTTTGTTATTTTTTTTTAATTATTTAATTTTTTTGGTTTTTTGGGTTATATAAGTTTTTAAATTAAGTTAATTTTTTTAAAATAAGTTATTTTAGGGTTACGTATAATTTTATTATTTTATCGTCCTTATGATATAGTATTTGTATGTAATATTTGGAAATTTTTGAATTATAATTTCCTTTTCGGTTTAAAATATTTATTTAGATATTTTTTTTACCCTTAATATAATGGATTTTAAAGTTAAATTTTGATAAAAAAATATTTAATTTTTATGGCGTTTATTTAGTTTTTAAGTTGTTATAAATTGAGTAAGATTTTTATAGTTTAAATAAATATTAAATAGTTTTTTTGTTTTATTAAAAAATGGTTTTTATTTTTTAAGTGTTAGAATAATTGTTAATAACTTTTTGTTATAAATAGGATATTTAAATTTTGTGTTTTTAAAAGCTTTAAAAAAGTACGTTATTAGGTATTATTTTCCGTTATTTTTTAGTTATTTTAAAATTATTTTAAAGGCGTAATTTAAAGCGTTTATTTTAAATCGTTTTTTTTTGTTATGGTTTGGTAACTTGATTACCGAGGCGCTGATAATTTTATTCTTAATTTTTTGGAAAGTTTTTTTATCTTTTTTTAAAAATTTAAATTCTTTTCCGATATATTTTTTAGTAATAAGTTTAGTTAAAGGGTTAGTAAGTTTACCGTAATTTTAGATTAAGAGTTGTATATAATTAGTGAATTTTAAAAATTAACGGATATTAGTAATAGTAGTTTTGTTAAAGATTAGCTAATTTTTAATAATTTTTAATTTGGAATTTTGGATTTGAATTTATCCTGGGGTGATAATAAAACTTAAAAAGTTTAGCTTTTAAGTATATTAAACGTTTTTTTTAATATTTATTAATAAATTAGCCTTTTTAAATGCTTTTAGTATTTAAGCGATATATTTTTTGTATTTTTTTAAATTTTTTAAGTAAATAAAAATATTATTTAAGTAAACAAAAACGAATTTATTTAGAAATTTTTATAGGATAATAATAAATATGTATTAAAAACTGGCTGGGGTATTAATTAAGTTTTATAACATAACCTTATATTCGTAATATTTATGAATAGTTTTAAAGGTTATTTTTTATTTTTTACCTTTGGTTATTCGAATTAGGTAATAACCGTTTGGTAGGTTTAAGCTTGTAAATTATTTGGTTTTGTTAATATTTTTTTATGGTATTTATTAACGTTAAAGGATATCCGTTTTTGATAATAATATTGTTAAATTATTTATAATCGTGGATTTATCGGTATATTAAATTTTTATTTTTATCGATTCTGATTTTGTTATCCTTTATTTTTGGTATTATTATAATTAGATATCCTGCTGGTAATTTAGATTTTTGGATATAGCTTTTTTTAAGATTTCGTTAAAAGTTTTTTTAAAAGGTTTTAATTTTTTCTAGATTTATATAATAAATTTAATAAAATTTTAAATGGTATCCTTTTTTAATAAAAATCCGATAATTTTATTAATTATAATTTAATAATTTTTTTCGGATTTGTTTTTTAAATAAATTTTTAAACTGTCGATATTTAAGGGGTATTGTTATTATGGGGTTAGAAAGTTTAATTTTTTTAATTATGTAATAAACCTTATGGGATTCTTTATTAAAATTATTTTATAAAAACGTTTATTTTTTCCAGTTAATACGTAAATTACTAAAATAAAGTTACGGTATTTTTAGGATAATATCGTATCTTAAAATATTAACGATGTCGAAAATAATTCGTTTTAAATATTTTTGTATCCGGATTATTAATTTTTTTGTTTTTCGAAAAATTTGATTATTATCGTAAGTAAATAAGTTTTTATTAATTGTACGTAATTTGTATAATTATTACTTATATTTTTAAAAGATTCGATATTTTTCGGTTATTTTAAGGGAAATAAAATTTTTTTTTATTCCGGAATCGATTATGGCGTTAAATATTTGGTTTTTATAATAAATTAAAATTTCGATTTAATTCCGTATTCCTTTTTTTGCCTTATATAAGGTTTTGTATATATAGGCTTTTTGGTACCTTATTTTCGAGAGCTTTTATAATTTTTTAACTGATAGGTTTTAAAGGTTAAAAGGCGTTTTTATTTACGTACTTTCCGGGCGGTATGTTTAATATAATGGTTATTTATGCATTTAAACCATTTTTTGTTGCTAAATTAGTATTTAAAAATAATTTTTTTTTAACTTTTCCTAGGGTTTTAAATTTTGTGAATTATAGGGTTAAAAAGGTAGATTTTCGAAAGGGATATTTTTATAGTTAAGAAGTCGTATTTATCGCATAATATTGGCGCCTAATATAAATATCTTTATATTATAACCTTTTAATTTTGTTTTAATTTAAGGTATAAATAATAAGATTTAGGATAATCTGGTTATTAGAAGGTTTTTATATATCTGCATTTATCGTCTGGTTCTGTAAGCGTTTTTTTATTATATTCTGGCTAGAAGTCGTTATTTTTTTTGGTTTATTAATAAATAAGGTAATTATAATTATAGTAAGCAGTAAAATATAAAAGCTTATAATTATTTGCTAATTTGAAGTATATTATATATTCGGAAAGAATGTAATATTTAAAGGATAATTATTTATAATTATCGAAATCTTTTCGTAATTAACCGTTTTAATCGTATATTTTATATTTTTGTATATCGAGGTAATAAGTATATCTTAATATAATGGTTACTTTAGAGCTTATTCGTTCTGGATAATATTTGTAAGCTTTAGCCGTAATATTTTTGTAAATAATATAATTTTTATAATCTGGGTCGTTATTTTTAATCCTATTAATTATAATAATAATAAATTTTTAATTGGCAAAAGTAACGTTTATTTCCTTTTTATCCTTTTTTTGCTATTTATATCGTATTCGGCTGCGCGGATCTTTTTTTTGGGCTGGAAAATCCTATCTTTCTGAAATTTTTTTTGGGGATTTTCCTTTTTCGATAGAAAGTGATATTTGTTTTTAAAATAGCCCTTTTTGCTACAGTTAAAACATTTAATTTTGGATTTATTTTTTTTGGATTCCATTAAAGTAATATTAACTTTTTTTTGGAATTTATTTTTTATTATTTTTTTTTATAACTAGAACGTTTATCGTTACTTTATCTGCCGGTACCCTTTTTTTTTAGGTACCGATTAAAAATACGGCGGTCGAAAATAATAATTTTATTTATATATTTTTTAAAAGGACTTATTTTAGGTACCTTAAATATTTTATCTTTAACTTAAAACTTTAAGCCGTCGTAATAAGGGAAAAATAATACATTTTAAGGTAATTTGGAAATAACCGTTAACCGGTTAAACTTAATCGTATATTCGGTTGCTGATATGGTTTATTAAAATCTATATATTTATTTAACCGTATATTATTATTTATTCATATTTCCAAATAAAGTTCGTATTCGTTTTTCGAAATTTTCATAATTGTTAAAAATATAATTAATAATATCCAGATAATCGTCGGAAGGGTTTGTTAAGTAATCGTTAAAAATAGGTTCGAATTAATTAAGTATTTTTCCAGTAAATAACTGGAAGATAATTATAACTTTTTAATATTTTTCTGTTAAAGAATTTTCGTACCATTTAAGGTAAAATTTGGCCTTAATTAAAAATCCTTTTATATCCGTAATTTTATTATAAGGTTTGGAAGTAATTAGCTTATAACTTTTAATATTAGGTATTTTATAATAAGTAGAAGGAGGTATAATCTTTTTTCGTTTTCGATTAAATAAGGGGGGGACAGAAGTTTATAAACGGAAGGCAGGTATTTTAAAAAAAGATATTGGAGTTTTTGGATAGGAAGTAATTTTTGGAATAACGGAAACCTTTTTTAATTATTAAATAAATTTAACGTTTTTTTTTTGAAATTTTACGACTTTTTTAATTACAAAATCCAGTTGTTAGTTAATCGTAAATTTTTTTTCCTTCCCTTTTTCCGTTTTTATAATAAAAACTTTTTTAATTTTTTCCTTTCCGTAATCGGATTTTTTAAGCCGTATTTTAATAATTTTTTTTATTTTCTTAAGGGTAAAGGTTAGTTATTATTAAGAAAAGAATTTTTTTAATAAGGGGTAAATTATGTAATCCGGTTATTAATTTCTTATTAGTTAATAATAAATATTAAATATGTTATTTATTTATTAAACGTCGTTCTGTAATATTGTTTTTATTAAATTCAGAAAAGTTTATACTTAATTAGGCCTTAAATTATTCATTAGTTATTAATTAAAAAGTTATCAAAATATAACGAACTTGTTATATATTTACCTAAAGGTATAAGTAATATTCGAAATAGGGGTTTTTGATTTGTAGGTAATAATAGCATAATAAATAAGATGTTCGTTAAAAAAATTTGCGGACTTTTTTTTTAATTAAAAAACGGTATAATTATTTCTGGTTAAAAGCTTAAATTAATAACTAAAAAGCGAAAACTAAATAGGTACTATTTATATAGGAAATCGATCGTTATATATATTTATCCTGGATTTAATAAGTGTATCGTGGATTTGTGGGATCTGTGGGATCTGTCCCAGATTACCCAGATCCTCCAGATCACCATGTTTTGGCGCGGGGAAAGCCAAGCTTTCCTTACCCGAAGTGCAGCCGCGAGGAGCCCACACCAGGCTCCGGAGGCCGGTTTTTCCAAGACAGGAACCCCTGTTCCTGTACTGTAACATTACGTAATTCGGATTAATACACGTATTAATAAAAAAAATACGTAATAAATTAAATTATAAAGCTTAATTAATAAGGGTTAAAAAAGTTAAAATTACATTATTAATAACGTAATTATTAAAATTTAAGTTAATTAAAATAAATATAACGACGATAAAATAAATAATATAAATAAGATAATAAATACGAATAAAAAAAGAAATAAAGTTATAAAGCTATTTATTTTATATATAAAGAAAAAGTATTAAAAAAGTAACGTTTTTTAATATAATGCGAAAATTAAAAACGAAACCTTTTTAAATATATTTTAAACCTTTTTAACCTTAATCGCGTAATGTTTTATTTAGTTTTTATTAAATAATATTATTTAGAATTTCTTTTATTAAGCTTAAATATTATAATATTTAACTTAATAATAAAGATATTAATTAATAATTAAAAAAAGGATGTAATTAAATAATTAACAACGTAATAACGATTAAAATAAATTTATTCGAACAGATAATAAAAAAAAGTTTACTTACTTTTTAGGTTCGAAAAAAAAGAGAAATATATTAAAAATAATTATCGCGGATAATTATTTACTTTGTACTTAAACCTACTTCCTAAAAAATGATATTTTAAAACCTAACTAATTTAAAAACTGGTAACATTAATTATTTTAAATTAAGTCTTAGTAAATTTATTAAAAGTTTATTAAAACTTTTCAAAATTTTTACCTAAATCTAAACTTTATAATATAAATTATTATTAATATTAAACTTTTTTAAACTTTTAAATTTTTCTTTAAATATAATTACTTAATACCGATTATTAAAAAATTTCTTACGATAATAAATTAAACGAAATTAAACTCCAAAATAATAATAATTAAACCGGATCCTTAAAGTCGATTAAGGATACGAATACTTAAATAAATCCTAATATTATAATTAATATACTTAAAGAACGAAATTTTATATTAACTTAAAAATGATTAAAAGTATTTATAAAATTACGGTACTTATATTAAATGTTTTATTTTTTTAATATAATGAATTAATAAAAATTTAGTTTTTTTTATAGATATTATAACTAAAATTTCGTTTTTTATAATTCTTTCGGATTTATCCGCTTTTTCCGATTTTCGTTTTTAAAATACTGGAACTATAAATTAACTTAAAGGAATTTATAAATTATTTAAAAAATATAAACTTACGGAACTTAAAATAATTAATAATGTACTTTAATAAACCGATAACCTTACTATAAAGAACCGAATTAAAGCCGTTTTTAATAAAATTATTCAAATTATTTAAAAAATATTAAATTATAAAACCTTTAATAAATTCGGACGGTAAAAACTTAATTAAATATTTTAACGAAATAGATTTAATAAGAAAAGCTTAATTAAGTATACGATTATTATTTAAAATACGTTATCAGGATATGAAAAATTATTAAAAAATTTAAATTAAAAAGGAAAATAACTAGCAAAAATAAATATACCGAAAACTTATTAAAAAATATATCCGTTAAATATTTTGAAAAAGTTTTTAATAATTTATTCATAAAATTCGAAAATGCTTATTCGATAATTTGCAACCGAATATAATTATTAATTAAAAATTAAACTATTAACAAAATTAGGGTTTTTAAATATAAAGGCCGTAAACGACCTTAAATAAATATCTACTTTAACCTTAACTAAAAGAATAAGAACCGGCTTTATTTAATCTAACAAACTAAATAATTTCGATAAAAAATCCATACTTATAATAAATAAAACTTAACCAACCCGATTAAGTATTTAGGATTATAAACGCGTTATAAGACTTAAAAATTATATAGGTACGATAAATTTAAAACTTTGAAATTTTTAAAAAAATAATACGGAATTAAAAAGTTATCCGGATTTTATAATATTACGTTCCGTTGGGATAGGAAATACCTTAGGCCCAAATATACAGCGTAAATCCGTCGATTAATATAATTAGTTTCCAGTTGGATAAATATAATTAATTTAATTCTTACCTTAAATAAAATAAAGATTAAAAATAAAAAAGCTACCGTAATAATTATTAAAACCGAAATGAACGTTATAATAACTTTAATTAAAATATTTATTAATTTTATTAAAAGTTGAAATATAATATATAAAAATATCGTTTATTTATTAATATAAGAACTATAATATTAATTTTATTCGTTAACGATAATTATATTATTTTCTTTAATCTTAAAAAATAAAATAATATTAACCATAATTTAATTCCTTTAAATCCCTGAAAGTTAAACGATTAAGTAATAAATCCTGATTTGGAAAAAAATTCTAAAATAAGTTTATACTTTGCCGGCTTTCCTTATTCGATATAAAAAGAAAATACGGTATTTTAATCGGCAAAATCATATCTTCCGGAACGTAAATAATTGATTAACCGGTTTCGATACGGATATTAATAATTTAATTAAACCTTAAAGGTATATTACGACTTTAAAATTAAATCGTTAAAACCCCGATATTAATTAGCTTATAATATTCGAAATTAATATAACTTATTTTATCTATTAAAATAAAACCCCGTTTTATAAAAAAGTAGCTTTATGTAGCTAGTTATAAAACGATCCTATTAAAAATAAAGATACCCGATATTTAAAAAAAGAATACGAACCTTAAAAATGAATAATATTAATTAACCGATTATGCTTATTAGCATTATAATAACTAAAAGCTTTAAGAAGGAAAAAGAATTTAAAAACGTAAAAGTATATAAAATTAAATATAAAATTAACGAAAACGATATAATATATAAAACAATTTCATTTTATAATATAAAAATCGGTATTTAAATAAATAATACCTTTCGGATAAAAGTTAATATTTTTAAAATAAACGACATTATGTAAATTATTAATACATTTATTTATAAAAACTTAATCGATAAATATATAATTAAACGTTAAAATAAAAGATCCGAAAAGTTTTGAAAGAAAAATTCAAAATAATTTGATTTAAATTAATCGACATTTGCTTAAATTTTAAAAAAGTTTTTAAAAACTTTATAATTATTAAAATTTTGGAAATATTTAATGGTAAAAATAAGGAAACGATTAAGATAATCGAAGCCGGAATGCGAGAATTAAAGTTTTTATTATAAATTTTAGTTATAAAGCAAAAAGACAGAAAAGAATTAACGTTTTACCGGTTTAGTAATATAATTTAACCGAATATATTATTCCGTTATTTAGGCTGGGAATCCGAATAGGCCATAAAAATAACAAAAATTTAATTAATAAAATTATCGATATTAAAACCGAATTTAACGTTATAATTATGTCGTACGTTAAACGATACAAATTAATTATGCGATAAACCTACGTATTATTTTTAAGCTTTAACTATTTTTAAAAAAAACCCCGTTTAAAAATATAATCGAAATTTCCGTTTGGTAAGTTAACCGATTAATTATTATTCCCTTATTCGTTATCGATAATTATTACGTTACGTAATTATTAATCTTTAAACTTAACTTTATAATTAAATCGATAATAATATTAAATAAAAACTTTAAAATTTAAAAAAAAATTTAAAATTCGACTTAACGAAAATTATTATTCCGTTAATTTTAGCTAAAAGGTTATTCGTAATATTCGGACCGATAAAAAGTAAAAAAAAAACAGCCGGTAAAATTATAAGCCGTTTTATTAACGAAAGCAAATTTACGAACGATAAAACGAATAAATATTTTCTAAGCCTGCATATTTTTTTCGATTAACTATAATTATACCGATTAAAATCCTGAAATTATTTAAGAAGTTATAAATAATAAATTAAACCCGGAAATTATATCTTAAGCCAAATTAACGATAAGGAATTTATATACGTCCTATACGGAATTTTATAAGATAAAATACGTCATAAAATTAATAATAACCGATCGATATCAATTAATATTATATATAAGCCGAAATAAAAAAAAGGTAATTTTTATTAATAACGTACCGTTTAACGAATTAATATTATGTAAAAACCTTAATTAAAACCTAAAAAAAAGTACGATAAATTATTACTTAATTCGGAAAGAAAACTGGTAAACAAAATACTTTATCCGTTATTTTATTTTTTACATTTATTAATATGTTATAAAGTATTCGATTTATTAATAAAAATATTAAAGTTATTTTTAATTAATTAAAAAATAAGTTTATCCGTACTAAAAAGGGTTTTTTAAAGAGATATTATACCGAAAAAAGGTTTTTTTAACCGGGGATTAATAAAATACGGTAAGATTAAATAATATATTATACTAGATTATAAAGTTCGGACGATTTTTTATAAAGCATAATAGGTTAAAGGTACTATTATACTAGTTAGCATAAAGGATAAATTAATCGACGTATTATAAATCCGAATTTCAAAGGCATATTCGAATATTTTTATACGGCATATAAAAATATCTAGTTTATTATAGAAAAAAGGACGGCGACCTAAAACTAATTAATTCCGTAATAAAATTTAATATTATTATCTCGCAAGATACGTTTATACCAGAAAATTATAACGAATTTTTTACTGATTTTATAATATGCTTTTTAATAATTTTAAATTACTTTTTTCCGGTTGCTATTAAGATATTTTAGCTTTAGCTAATAAAAATTATATAACTTTTTCAATATTATTTTAACTTCTAAAAATATTTTCCTTACCTTAAAAATTTACTAATTTTATAATTTATTTTTATCGCGTAATAAGGAAAATTTTAAACGATTTAATATAGGACGTAACCCTTTTATTCGTTAATAATATCGATATCAAGAATCTGAAAACGAAATATGATAACGAATTTTTTTTAAAGATTCGGAAGTTCGTTTATAAGCATATCGTTAATATAAATAAAACATTTTTTTAATTACGAACTTATTAATATTACGATTAATACAAGGTTGATCTAGGTTCAAGCCTTATTTTCCAGGCTGAGCCAAATACACAGAAAGTTATTATATATATAATCCATACGATAGATACTATACCCAATATCTTCGAATACGATAACTGATCAATGGTTTTTACGGTTAAGATAGATTGTATACCTCAGTCCCATAGAACCTCACTCTGAAGCAGAATATATTAGGATTAATATGAAAAAACTTTAATGGTAATAAAAAGATACTGTTATAATTTAAATTCTTTTACGGATCGACTGGTTGCCGACCCGATATTACTAAGGTAGTTAAGATTCTGGAAATTAAGCTATATAAGAACGTTTTAAGGTTAAGATTTTATTTTTAAATATTACCGTTTATTACCAAATCTTTATTACGTATTATACTTTAAAAATAAAACTTTTTACAAATTTATTCCGAAAAAATAAACTTTTTATTTAGGGGCCTAATTAAAATATAGCGATAAAAACCTTAAAAAAAACTTATAATAATCATAACCTTAGTTACTTAAAGTATATTTCCGATATAAGAATAATTATTATAAGGATTATATAAATAAGGTTAATTATAAAAATATTTTTAGTTAATTAATTAATAAAATTAAATATTCCGTACTTTATAAAAATGATATTTAAAAAGGCGTTAAATTAAATTATTTTTAAAATTTTAAAAAAGTTCTAGAATTATATTTATAACGTTCGATTTATATTAAAAATTAAGGTTAAGATATTAGTTAATTAAATTAATGACTTTGTAAACTTTTCGCTTAACATTATAATTATCCGTTAAATTATTAAAATAAAAATATTCAATTTCGAAATTAAATATATTCCCGGTAAAAAAAAGTTAATTATAAACGTTTTGTTCCGAAAGTTATTTAACGTTTTTAATCCGTTCGATAATTAATACCAAAAAAAGTTAATGATTTTATTAATATTAAACTAATCGTTATTCGGCTTAATTTTATTTTACTTAAAACGTTATTAATATTTATTAAAGCGGGTTAAAGATAAAGGTTTCTTATTAGGAACTAGTTTAAAAAAATTATAAAAATATGTAAGTTTTTAACCATATTAATTTTTTTAATCGTTTTCGTAAAGTTCCGAAGAAAAAAAGATTACCTTTAACATAAAAGCTTTACAATGTTTTATCTAAAATAATTTTTTTGGCATAAGATAAATAAGCAGTACAGTAACCGTAAGGTTATTAATTTCGAATAAAAGTATTTTACGGTAATTAAGTAATATTATAAAAATTACGGTTATAAAAAATAAAATTCGACTTATTATTATATAATAGCTTTATATAATTAGCGTAAAAGATCTGGTTATATTCGGAAAGTAATATTTACGTATATTAAATATTAAAAAGTAACCGATTAATATAATTATTATTTAGATAATCGATATATAATTTATATTTACCAATAACGGTTATCAAGTTATAATTAAAATTAAATACGAATTATCTAATAATTTCAAAATAAAGGTTTTACGTTTAACTACGTTAATAATAATTAGAAAGTTTTAAAATAAATATATTTTTTACCGGTAGGGTATTCCGATTAAGATTAAAATTAATGAACGTTTTGAAAATGAAAGCGAAATAATTAAAGCTTATAATATATTTAAGATTTAACAAAAATTAACGTTACGTGCGTTACTGAATAATAAGGGTTAATCGAAAAAAAAAATACGTTCCGATCGTAAAAAGTTTAATAAAGCGATAAATAAAATTATTAAAAAATAGATTAAATTTTGGCTTAAGATAATTTTCACTGATAATATTATTATAAAAAGTTACGGCTTTAATCTTTATAAATTATTATACGGATAAAAAGCGTTTTCATTAATCGAAATAATTTTACCGATATAGAAAATTATAAATTAAAACTTTCATATTCCGAAGGAAGATTTAATCGCGTAATAAATTCAGTTTTTGAAAAAAAGATTTAAAAACATGGTTAAGGTTATTAAGGTTATTATTAATTAGCGTTATAAAGTTATAAAGTTTATAAATTAAAAAAACTAAAATAAAATAAAAAATAAACTTTTTAAAATAAATAACTCAATGTTATTATATAATACGTAACGATATATAAATATATTTAAGGATATAAAGTTAAAATATCGTTAAAGTAACCCGTATTTATTATTTAAAAAAGTAAATAAAACGAAATTATAAGTTATTTTCTTTATTAATAAATTAAAGTAATTTAAAAAAAATAAAAAGATATATTAAAAACCAGTTAATTTATAAAAGAATAACTAGACGAAACTGCTTATTAATTAACCTAACGATATAATATCGGATACCTTAAACGTTATAAATATTAAGGTGCATATATTTAATAATCGAATCGAAAATTACGTAGTTATAAACGACGATAATATAATTAAAATATGTTAATTTAATAAGCAAGAAAAAGTGATGCCGTTAATTAAAAAAAGTTAAAATATAAAAGGGGGTTTTTTAAATCTTTTAAAATTATGTTAATTATTATTATAAACGATAATTACTTTCCGTTATTTATAATTAATTTATTAAAAAGTAAACGTTTAATATTAAAAGTCCGAAGTTTAATTTTTATTTTCTTTCTCAAACTAATTTCCAGTAAATTTCCGAATTATTAAATAAATTTTATTATAAATATTTTTTTAATTTATGGGAACCGAAAATAGCTAGCTTTAAATACTTTAAACCGATTGTTACGAAAAGTATATTTATAACCTTTAAAAGATTTAACGTAATTATTATAAAACTTTTTATAAAAGCTCGGAATTAATTAATACCCGAAAAATGAGAATATATCGTATTAATTAAGATTTTCCGATATTAAATATCGTTATTTATAAAGTTTATAAAGTATAAAATTAAAAATATGGAATAGTTAAATAAATAAACCGGTAACGTATCGAGAATTTTTAATAAGTAAAGTTATAAATAAACTAATAAAAAGCTTTTTAACGAAATTAGGTTTAAAATATAAAGGGATAATTAAAAAAAAAGATTAATTAAATGCTTAAACACTATTTACGGTATTATATTAATTACGAATAAAATAATTAAAGTAAAAGTTTATTAATAACTTAGTTAACTTATAATATAAATTATTACGAAAATGTTCAAATTTATATTAATAATTTATCGAAATTTACGAAGTAAATTAATTAACATTAAGGTAATTTCAACTTTCAGTAATTCGAGTAATTATATATAAAAATAAAAACGGAATTTAAATTTATAAGCGTTTAAATGCAAAAGGACTCTAATTAAACAAGGTTAAAAATATTAACGTTTTAAGGAAACAACTTAATTTACTTAGCCATTAAAAATACTTAAACTAAATAATTTAATAAAGGAATTTAATCTTAAATGTATTAAGCGATATGAAATTATAAAAAGAAGAGACTTTAAAGAAAAAGAAATTTAAAAATTCGTAAAGTTTTTACGGAAACCTAACGTATTTTAAAAACCTTTTACTAATAACGACGAAAATACCCGTGTTAAAAATACTCCAGTTTACGGCGGCTAATAATGCCCAATCGGTATTCTCGATCCTAAACCAGTTAATGAGGGCTACGGGTTATACGGCCCGCATAACCGCCTCGTTATCTAATTTTTCTTATTTTTCTAATTCGTCCAGTAATTAAAACCCGCGATTTATTATTTTTATACCTTTCGAACGAAGAAATTCCCTTTATTAACGCAACCGTTAAAATCGAACGATAATTTTATATAGATATTTAAAAACTTTTTTTATTTCCTTTTTTAATTAAAAAACGTTTTTTAATAAAGGCTTTTTTAAATTATAATTTTTCATTTTTTGGGAAATATTATATATAAAACAAATAAGAATATTTAAATTATTATAACTACGTGATTTAAAAATATAATTACGGTAACTGGTTATATTATTTACTATAATACATTTTCCCTTATATTTAAAATCAGCGGAATAAGGCATAAAGTTAAAATTAAATTTTACGTTCTTTTTTATTTCTTAATACCGTTAAGCCTAACGATTAAGAATTAACAATTAAAAATTAATTACCAAATAAATAGGATAAATAAATAAAATTTTAAGGGTAAAAATCTTAAAACGAAAAACCGTATTATAATTAAAAGGTATATTTTTTCAAACGGCCGGGAATTTTAAAAAGTATCTCCGATACAAACCTTAAGTTAGGTAATATAAATCCGGATGAATTTAACGGATTTAAAAGAAACCATATATTTAAGAAATATAAATCCGAAAGGATTTCCCGGATTTATAGGAATCTAATTTACTTATACGGTACGGATCCGGATAAATTTAACGGATTTAAACGGATTTTAATTTAAATATATACGCTTATTATTTCCATAACTTATATAATATTAACTTATAATATAATTTAATTACTTTAATAAAGTTAATATTTATTATTATTAAATATATTTATATTTTTAATTTATTATATAAATTTTTATAATTTTACGGTTAACATAAACCGTACGATTTAGGTTTAATAGTTAGTTAAATTAATTAACCGCTATAAGTATATATTATGACCAGAGGCCTTGGCTCCGTAGCAGACGGTCGGAAGTTATAGGACGAACTTTCGATGTGGGCCCAAGGTTACGTAATAGGCTCGATGGGCTCGAAAGGCCTGGTTGGAACCAAGGGGATTAGGTACGTCGAACCGGTCGAATCGGACGACGGCTTAAAATAACTTAACGGATTCGAAAGAATTTAATTATTTAAAAAAAAAAACTAAGTCGAACTAATCGAGCCAAAGGTAATATATATAAGTTTATTACTTTTTTATAGTTTAAATAATATTAATTTATAATATAATTTAATTACTTAAATTATTTTTAATATTTATTATTATTAAACGTAATTATATTTTTAATTTATTATTTAAATTTTTATAATATTATTATTAATATAAACCGTATAATTAAGGTTTAATAATTAGTTAAATTAATTAACCGTTATATGTTATAAGTTTTTATTTAATAATATAATTAAATTTTAAATAATATATTATACTGTTAATATATCGGATAATATTTAAAAACTTATTATATAATAATATAAAAATACGATTAAAAAAATTCGAAAAGGTTATTTAACGACTTAAGGTTTAGGTTAATACCATCCGGATTAACGAAATTAAGATTAAATTTGAAAAATTCGAGCTTTATAACGGAAAAGGTAACGTATAAAACTTCCTTATCCAGGTATACGTTTATTTCCGTTTCGAAAAAATTATTAATAAAATTAATAAAATTCTTATAATCGCGGCGTTTTTTAAAGGAAACGTCCTGGATTAATTTAAGCCTACCTTCCGAAATTACTTGGAAAATAAAAAATCGGAATAACAGCAAGTTATTAATTTTTTTTTTCCAATATTACCTTAATTTCGAAAAAAAGTTAAAAGTTAATTTCGGAAATTTAAACGAAAAAAGGACCGTAATATAGAAAATCCTCGATTTAAAATAAAAAGGATTAATATTTAAGTATATAATAACGTTAATAACGTTTAAAAACCTTATGGCCAAAATAGAATAAATAAATAAAAAAAACGATAACTTAATCGATATTTTTTATAAGGGTTTAAAAGATAACGTTAAAAACGAAATCGTTAAAATGGTACGTTTTATTACCTTAAGTAAATATATCGTAAAGGTAATTAAAATCGATAACCGATAATATAAACGATAATAAAAACGAAAAGAATAATTTATTTCTGGAACCAGGTTTACCGAAATTAATTAAAGTAAAAAGCGTAAGGTACCTTTTATTACTTATAGGATAATATTAAAATTTATAAAGTTAAGAATAATTTAAAAAAGGTATTAAGGTTAAATTAAGTATTATAATTATAATAAGATGGACTATATCAAAAATTAATATAAGGCCCCTAAAAAATAACGTAACGATTAAACCCCGGTACTTAAGAAATAACCAAAAAATAAAAATAATAAGGCCGTAACCTTCGGTATAATTAAAAAAAAGAAAAACCCTAACTTACCCTTAAAAATTCGAAAAAAATTACGAAAAGTTAAAATATTTTTCTAAGTTACAATTATACGATAACGTGCCGCCATATCCGGTCCAATAATTAATTAATAATTACAAAAATACGAAGGATAAAAAAAGTTAGCGCCAAAAAACGAATATTTCGCACGTAACAGAAAAAATAATAACGACAAAAATAATAGAAATTAAGTAAATAAATTAAGGAATACCAAAGTTAAAACGAAGCCCTATACCCAGGAAGCCCGATCGGTATAAGAAATTATACGCTATCTATTACAAAAAAACTTATTACCCGCGATACGAAAAATAATAAAAATATACCCAATAACAACTTACGCGTATATATAAATAAGGATTCGATTTTTATAACCAAACCGGAAACGACCCTAAAAACCAAAAATAATATAGATATTTACGTACCATAACTATATAAGATACTATCGACATCCTTATAACGAAAAGAAGTTAGCCAAAAAAAATTACCCCGAATAAAACCTTATATACCATTACGAATAATATAACCATAAAACGTAAAAAAAATAAATACATTAAACCGTTATAAAAGCCTTACGAAAAATTATTTACAACTTACGTTTTAGGTTATTATTTACCAAAAAGTTTAACAAAAAATGCAACCTGGAAAAAAATTCCAGGAACGCGAAAAAAATATAACGTAATATAACGCCTAATAACAACAAAAACGTTATCCAAAAAAAATCGATATATACCCGACGAAAGGAATTTTACGTACAATTCCTTAAACTTAAAACTTAATTACGACGCCAGGAAAAGCAGCTAAAAAAAATCTAAAAAATTAACCAAGAAAACCAGAAACGTATTAAAAGGTTAAAAATGAGCCCAAAAAATAAACGCCATCTGTAAAAAAGCTACAAACTGGCAAAAGCAAAAAGAATTAATACACACCCTTTAAAAAAGCTTTATGTACGATAGTAAAAAGGATAAAAATTTCTTTTATTATAATCAAAATACGAATTAAAAGAAATTGGTATACAGTTATAATAAATTACGGAACCGACCCGAATTATATCAAACCGAAAGTAATTAACGAATTACGTTTACTATAAAAAAAATAAAACTAAACCTTACGAAATTAAAAATATAAAAGGTATTAAATTTACCTATAATAACGGATAAATTAACCGTAAAATTAATTACCTCGAAATTTACGTTTAAGAACAAAAATAAACTATTAATTTCGATATTATTTTAATACAAAATTACAACATAATTTTCGGTAAAGAATAATTATATTAATATAACCCCTTAATTAATTATAAAACTAGCTACGTAAAATTTATTTTACCTTCCATCGACGAAAACGATTTTGTTAAAGATTATATAGAGCATTTAGGGGCTGCAGCCTTGGTTGCTCCATATATGTAGCTAGCGCACTCGCCGGGGCCTTGGCAGGCCCATATATTGCTAGCCAGCTCGCCTACTTCCGTACTTTCTCTTCTTTCTTTATCATCAATAATACATCTCATTCTAATCCCTAACAGATTTAAAATAATTTTATTACTTAATTAACGATAATAATAATAAATGCCGGCATAAGGATACGATAAAAACCTTCCTGATTAAAATAATATAACATATATAAAGAAAAAGGGTGAAATAGATATATACGACGCGTTATTACCATATTTAGAATACGGCTGTACAAAATAAATAACGACCTATAATACCGGCCTTAAAAGCTAGAAAAAATAACTAAAATACTATTATAATATCACAAATATAAGCGACTTTTTAAGGAATAAATTAAAATAAGATTACCAGAATATAACGAATAAAATTACGAAATAATCCTAAAAGATAATAAAATAACCGCTTTTTATCTTATATATAACCTAAATTAATAGAAATTGTATATATTACGAAAATATTTCGAAAATAATTTTCGGAAAAAATATATTAAACGTTTTAAGTTATTAATAAAGTACTTCATATTTTTCGTACCAAAAAAAAATAAAAAGTTACGGTTAATAATTTATTACCGACAACTAAATAATATTACGGTTAAAAATTACATATTTTTATTTTTAATTACCGAAATAAAAAATTACCTTTACAGAATTAGGTAATTTATTACCTTAAACCTACGAAACGGGTATAATTTAATTCGCGTTAAACTAGAAAATAAGTAAAAAATAACTTTTAAAACTAAATACGGGTTATATAAATATTTAATAATATTATTCGGGCGTTTTAATGTATTTACGACGTTTTAAAAGATAGTTAATTACGTATTATATAAATACCTTAATATTTTTGTTATTTATTACTTCGATAACATTTTTATTTATTTAAATTCGAAAAAAATACGAAAAATACGTTTATAAAAACTTTTAAGTTTTATAAAACGTTAATTTTTTAATTAACGCCGAAAAAAAATATTTTTATAAATAAAAAATACCGTACCTAAAATATATTATTATTCCGGGATATATTAAAATGGACCCTAAAAAGAAATAACAATTTAAAAATAAGAAGTATTTATTATAATTACCAAAATCTAGGTTTTCCTTAAATTCGTTAATTATTACCGAAAGTTTATTCGTAACTTTAATAAAATCGTAATAGTTTTATTTAATTTAACCAAAAGAAATTTAAATTTTAATAAATAACCGAAACAAATTTTTTTTAAAGTATTAAAAATATAATTATTAACGAACCAGTATTAATTATATACGATCCAAGTCGCCCCGTAAAATTAAAAACCGATATTTCGAATTACGCGTTAAATATAATGGTCGGATATAAAAATAATTAAGGTAATTTATACCTTATTACATTTTATTCTTATAAATTAAAAAAAACGGAATTAAATTACGTTATTTTGAATAAGAAATTCCTAATTATTATTAACGTTTTTAAAAAATTTAAATATTACCTTAAAAGAAACTTATGTTAGGTTAAAATATATATAAATTATAAAAACCTTATCCAGTTTATTACTATCCGAAAATTAATTAAACGATAATTCCGTTATATAAAATACTTTTCGGAATTTAATTTCGTCGTTATTTATAGAAAAAAGTTAAAAAAATGGTAAGGTAAACGTTTTTAATAAACGACCAGACCTATTAAAAAAGATCCTTAAAATTCCATATTAAGTATTCGACCTAATAAAAAAAGGATACATAAAACCATAATAAATTGTAATAATCAAAAAAATAATACTTAATTTATACTAACAAACCTAATAATATAGCGATTAATTACCAGAAAAAAAAACTGACAAAACCCAAATACTAAAAAAGTATTAGGAAAAACTAATACGCAAAATATACGAATACTAATTATACGGATACCTGGAGTTCATAAAACCCTAAAACGGTTATAACGTACATATTATTTCCTCAAAATAAAGTTAATAATAAAAAAGGTTTTATAAGAATATAACCTATAAAACAAAATTAAAGTACAATGTTACAAATTATACGGAAAGTTATAACTATTACCAATTACAAAACGACTATAAAATTTAATTATTTTCGATTTTATTACCAAATTATCTTTATTAAAGGATTTAATAACGGGCATATATTACGATAACATTTTTATGATCGTAAACTAATTTATAAAATTTTATTATTTTTTATTATTTCATAAAAATATAAACGTAAAATAATTAACGTATGTTTTTTTTAAATACTTTATTAATATATACGGACTTTCCATAAAAATTGTATCCGATAAAGGTACCATATTTATTTCAAAATTTTAACAAAATTTTATGGCATAATTAAAATTAAACTATAAATTTTCGAACGCTTTTAAACCGTAGAAGGATAATTAAACAAAAAAAATTAACCAAATATTCGAAACCTAGTTATAATATTATATTAATTACGAATAAAATAATTAGATTAAAAAATTATTAATAACCTAATTAACTTATAATATTAATTATTACGAAAATATCAAAATAATACTAACTAACGCCAATTTCGGTTATATATCAAAAACTTACCGAAATTTATAAAAAAAAGGTTTAATTAATATTAAAGCTAGTTTTATTTTAAAATAATTTAAATAATTATATATAAAAATAAAACAAAACTTAAATTTATACGTACTTAAATATAAAAATATTATAATAAAAAAAATTAAAAGGATTAATTTTTTAAAAAGGGAAGATAGTTTACCTAATTACCAAAAATATCCAAATAAAATAATTTAATAAAAAATTTAACTATAAATATATCGGACTATATAAAATTATAAAAGAAATTTTAAAAAATAACTACCAGCTAAAATTACCCCCTAAAATTAAACTTTACCCCGTTTTCCATATTTCCTTATTAAAATTAATAACGGACATAATTTAAGTTAATACGAAATAAAAAAAGGAGGTAATAAAAAACGTATTAATATAAAAAGTCGAAAAAATCCTTAATACTAAAAAAAAAGGGCAAAAGGTAATATTTAATTAAATGTAAAAATTACCTAAAGTTAAAAAATATATAAAAACCTACGGAAAATTTTACAAAAATTTAACGTTTATTAAAAAGAATTTATTAATAATACCGGAAACGTTAAGGTTAAAAAATTTTTAATTTACGTTATTTAAATCGGATTAACCGACCGCGTTTACGGTAAGAAAAAACGAAACCATTTCGGCTTTTAACTTACGTTATTTTTTTTCTAAACGTTCGAATGTTTTTATTACCTTTATACTTTAATACTTTTACGTAATATTTCGATCTTTCGTTTACGTAAAAGTTTTTTTTTAATTACGTAAACGAACTAAAGGATTAAATAATTTATTAAAATATTATTAAACGGAAAATAATTTTTTTTTAATAAAACGTTTTTATAATTCGAAACGATTTTTTTCCGTAATTAAACGGTTATATTTAATTTCGAAACGTCCAAATAAGTTAAAAAAACCGTTATATTCGGAATAACGAAAATATCTTTTAAAACTAAAATAAATTTTATAAATTTTTTTTTTACGTTTATAATATAAATAAACAAACGTAAATATATTAAACCCAAAAGTATCGATTTTTTTAAAAAAAATTAAAACGTTATTATACTTACGGAATTTTTATTTTTTAATACGGTTAAATATAACGACTAAAACGAACCAAAAAATAATATATAAAAAAGAATTACTTACTAAATAAATACGATAAACAAATTAATCTTTAAAAGTAAAAATTTTAAAGGGGGGAAATCGTATTATAACCAAGAACTTTAGTTCCGTAATAAACAGTTGGAAGTTATAAAACGAATTTCCGATATAGGCCTAAAGTTATGTAATAAGTTCGATAGGTTCGAAAAGCCTGGTTAGAATTAAAAGAATTAGGTACATCGAACCGGTTAAATCGGATAACGGTTCGAAATAACTTAACGGATTCGAAAGGACTTAATTATCAAAAAAAATTAAAAAAAATAAAAAAAAAACCCTAAATCGAATTAATCGAACTAAAAGTAACATATATACGTTCGTTATTTTCCTATAATCTAGATAATACCAGCTTATAATATAACTTGGTTACCCAGATTACCTTTAACATCTACTATTACCAAACGTAATTATATCTTTAATCTATTGTTCAGATTTCCATAATATTACTGCTAACATAAACCGTACGACTAGGGTTTAATAGTTAGTTAAGCCAGTCAGCCGTTATAATATATCCCAAAATAATATAAGTTTACTTTTTAAATAATATAAATAACTACTTATAATCTTAAAATGATTAAAATTATATAAAAAATTATAAAAGTTTTCTAATAGATATTATAACAAAACCGTTTCGTTTTCCGTTTTATATTATATAATATATATTATTTTTAAATCTATAATTATTTACTTTAATAAGTGAAATTAATTAAAAGTTAATATTTTTATAAATTATTTTCTTTCGTTTAAAATAATATATATTATTTTAACCTTAAAAAATGAAATTTTTGGCAAACGGGAAATTTTTAATTTTTTTACGAAAATTATAGTTTTTTATATAATGTATTATAATATTTATTTATAATAAAGTTTTAATTAATAAAAATAATACACTTTTATTAATTTTTATATATAAATAATTTATTACGTATTCTCTTTTTTAATATATGAATTTATCGGGTAATTTAAACGTTTAAATTATAAATTTAACTATTATTATTATATAAAATTTATTTATAAATAATGTTTTCGAATTTTATATTTAATTATTATTTTTATTAAAATATTAATGTCCGTTTAGGTATATTTTATTTCATTATATTTGTTAGGGATTCCAGGGGATATGTAATAGATGACGGATAAATGGTAATAAATAACGGTATTTGACTTAAGGTTCTTTACGTATTACGAATAGCCATGTATTAGATACGTATAACTGTATAAAGATATAAGTCTGATTTTTTAAATTATTAGAAACTACTGGGAGCTTATAAGTATATGTAATCGAATAATCCGTCAGGTAAGCCCGGATTACTATAATCTTTAATAGGTTCCTCCTTTACGCTTAAAAGCAACCGTATAACGTACGAATTCATATTTTTAATGCCGCCAAATTAGGTTATATTAATTATATTAAAGAAAAATTTAACGTAAATTTTTCGAATTTTATGTATATAATTTTAAACGTAAATCTTATAATCCTTAATTATGGATATTAATATATATTACTTAAGTTTTATGTAAAAAATTTTAACGAATTTTTTAAAAACCTTTATTATTTAATTAATAGGTTACTTTTTTACTTTTTTAGCGTTTTTAAGGACGCCTTTAATAATATTAATTCGTTGCTGAATATTAACCAAGTCGATAATTACGTTAAACGGTACCTTTTTAACGGTTTTAAGGGTTATATTAATTTTGTTTTCGACCGTTTTAATAACCTTTTCGATTTTGTTATTAATTTAGCTTTTAATAACCTGAAGGTTAATGCTTATATTGGTAGGGGTAACGTTATTACCGTTAAGGGCGCCTTTTTTATCCAGTTTTTATTTAACCTTACGTATATTTTTTTATAATGCAAATATAGCGGAATAAAAAACGCCCTTATTGCCAACCTAAATGTTACCTTTTTTTGCTATAAAAATAATCTGGTATAGGTTAAGTTATTTTATTTTTGCGAAATAATTACCGATATTACCGTTTAGGTAACCCTTCGGGTTGTAATATTTGGTAACTAAGATGGTAGCCTTAATTGGTATTTTGTCGTTATATACTTTTTTACGTTTCCAGAATATATATACGCGCTTTATGTTATCCTTAACGGATTTTAGGTCCGGATATGTTACGAAAATTTTCGTATTATACTTAATAATAAACTTTTTAATTTCCTTAAATATTTTAATTATTAATTTGGTATTATAATTATATTTTTTACGAATTCGGATAAAGTAAATATCTGGTCCGACCGGGTTATCGGTTTTATCGTTATCGTTATCTTTATTATCGAATTTTCTTTTAATAATAAAAATTAATTCGTATTTTGTTTTTTTGGACGAAAAATTCGATTTAATTAATAAGGGACGTTTTTTGCCGGCTTATTTTAGTTATTTGGTTATTGTTAACGTTTTATTTAATATAATTATTTTTCGGACTTATAAAATTAAACGATAAATAATTAAATTAACGAAATTATTTTAAAGGTTATCTTTAATAAGGTTATTAATAAAGGTAATTTATTTAACGTTCGTTTTTTTATTATTATTATTATTATTATTTTCTTCGTTATTTATACCGTTATTATGCTATTATTTACGTTATTATAACCGGTTCTTTTATTTCTGCACTTAATAATAAGCATAAATACCGATTTTCGGGTAAACCGGCCGATATTTCTGGTAAGCTTAATATTATCCTTATTTAAAAGGGTTATTCGGTTGGTTTATTTAACGATAAAGTTTTTATTAAGGTCCTTAAATAAGTTATTGGCAATATTTTAGAAATTATAAACGTTTATATCGTTATCCCGGACGATTTTTTCGTTAAGGGTAACCATTTTTTTAATAATTATTATTTTAATAACGATTTCGTTTTAGGTTCCGATTTAGTTATTTTACTTATCGGAGGAATTAGTTTACTTAATAAGTTTAATAGGCTCGTTATTCTTTTCCTTTTTAAGGTTATTTATAGTTTACTTTTCGTTAGCGTTGCTGTCGAATAAATCATCGCCTGTTAAAGGGGTAATAAATAAGGGTTTATTAAAATAATTATTTTATTCGTTTTTTTAAACGTTAAAATATTCGGAACTAGGTACGGTTTCTTTAACGGTTTTATTATTTGTTATAACGGAATTTTTATCGGATTATTTATTTTAAAAGATAAATTAAGCGGATTTTTTGTTAAAAAAAACCGAAAAAATAAAAAAAGTTACGAATTATTAAAAATTCGTAATAAAAAATAAGGGAAAAAGGACAGTAAGAATTTCCCTTTATATAAGCAAATAATTTTAAAGTCGACAATATGTACCTTTTTAATAACGTAAAATTTTTTAAAAAAGATATAAATAATTAAAAACTGTATAAAAAGTATAACGTAAAATTGGTTAAGGAATATATATGATTTAAGTAAATAAGTATATGGATATATAAAAAATATATTAAAAGATTTAATAACGAATACAAAAAGATATTTAATAAATATAACGAAATAAATATAAAAAGGGTAATAAATATAATTAATTAATTTTTATTAAATTTCCTTTTTTTGTATAAATAGAAAATACGATTATATATCTATTATTTGATACCTTGGTATTATTAGGGTAAAT
Source organism: Monosporascus sp. MG133 (assembly GCA_004155925.1). Lineage (NCBI taxonomy): Eukaryota > Fungi > Ascomycota > Sordariomycetes > Xylariales > Monosporascus > Monosporascus sp. MG133. Next base: position 38,078 of record QJNX01000403.1, read on the forward strand.
TAAAACCTTTTTTCTGGTACTTTATCGGTTAATTAATCGGATATTTCGTTTTATATTCGTTAATTATTTCGTTAATTTTTATAAGTAAATTCTTTCTGGAATATTATTCGTTATCCTTAAATATATGGCTTATTTATTTAACGAAATATTTAACCGAAAGGTTTTTTTTGTATTAATAAATCCGGTAATTTATAATAACGTTAATTTTTTATTTTTGTTCGTTATTATTTACCGTTACCGGGTTAAATTTAACGACCTATTATTCGAAAAGGTTTTTTCCTTATTTTAGCTTATATTATTATATTACGGAAATGATAAGGTAAATTTTTTATCTAGTATAAAAGTTTAATTTGTAAGTTTAATTTTTTATTCGTTTGAAAATTTTAAACGGATTAATTCGGATAAAAGATTATTTCCGTTTGGGTTAATTAGGTAAATGGTATCTTTGATATAGCTTAAGATATACGGTTTCGTTTTTATTAAATTTTGTCGGAATGTAACGGTTATCGTATTTTTTTTTCGTAAATATGTTAATTGGGTTAATTAATTATATAACTTTTTCAGTATAATTTTTTTTTACGATATTTATTACGTCCTTCGAAATTATCGTTTTTTTTTTCGTTTAATATATTTAATATTAACTTAAGTTAAAAATTAAGTATTAATTCGTTTAAGGATTTTTTTACTATAATTATTAAGAAATTATTTAGATAATATTATAAGGTAAGTATTATATCTGTTTATGGGACGTTAAAGTTTATGGTTGTATGGAAATATATAACGATTTTAACGGTTTAATTTTTTTTTTCGGATAATTTATTAGTTTGCGGATAATGTACGGTAAAAAAAACGTAATTTAATTTTTAGGACGTTAAAGATTTTACCTTATAAGGCGGAAGTGAATTTTGGGTTTTTGTTATTAATTATCGTCGTTAAAAGTTTTTAATCGTAAAATTATAATATTTTTAATATTATCGTTATTTAATTTTTAACGGTATATCGTATGTTATCCGGTATTAGTAATAATTTTTTGTTAGTTTTGTAAGAAATTAATATATAGGTTATTTAAAGTGTTATATCCGGTTAAAATTTAAAAGGTATTAGTGGATATTATTTCCGGTATATCCGTAATAAAGTTTATGGTTATTATATGATACGGTAATTTAACCGTTAATAAGGGTGTTAGTTTTTTTGGGAATTTAACCCGATTAATCTGGTTTTTCCGGTAAATTACGTAAAAATTAAAATATTTCGAAACCTTAAAATATTTTTTTACGAAATAAACGTTACGGAGGTTTTTTATTATGCGGTTTTTGCCGAAATGATGCTTTTTATCGTAAATTAGTTTTAATATATTTTTGATATAAATATGCGGGATATATAATTTTTTATGGCCGTTAAGGCCGATATAATATAAAAAGTTATTTTATAATTCGAAAGGTTTATATTATTATTTTTTGCGTTTATTAATTTTTGTATCTTATAATATTTTATAAATACGTTTATATTAATTATTTATAACGTATTTTTTGATAATACGTACCTTAAATTCGTTATTAAAAACGGAGGTAATTTAAATAATAATATTTTTTTTTGTTAAGAAATATTATACGTTAGTATTATTTTATATATTATTTAATTCGTTAAATTTATTCCGTTTAAATATCTTTTAATTCGAAATTATTATAAATAAGTAAAATAATGTATTTGGTATTACGTTAAGTTTTTCCGGGATATGGTATATTTTTAATTAAAATTACGATAAATAATTAGTAATATTAATTAACCGGGGGTTAATTTTATTAAGGTTTATGATAATTAAGGATATATAAGTAATAATCTTTTTGGTAAAAATATAATTAATAAGGACGTTAACCGGAAATCGGTTAAATTAAATAAGTTTTCGTAATTTTTTGTATTTTTATATTAAAGCAGCCATTTTTCCTTTTATCGATCCGTATTTTTTTCCGTATTAAAGGTTAATTTGGATATAAAAAAGATAAATTTAATTTCGGTTTTAGGTATATTTTTACTGAGGATGGCCTAATCGTTTTATTTGCCGGCTAGCTGGAAAATTATAATGTTATATACCTTTTTATAAGCGTTTATTTTTTTTTTAAAAAAGGTTTATTTTTTTGATAATAATAAGTAACGTATTAAATATATAAATGGTTTTGAAATTATTTTTATATAACTTTTTTTTCGTCCGTAAGTATAAATTTAATTTTGAAAGTATATATTTATTTTATTTGTTTTAATATTTTAATAAATAAAATTTCCGATTTTTTAAAATTTATTAATAATTCCGTTTTCCGTTATTTAAAAAGTATTATTTTGATGCCGTATTATGTAATTTTTTTACGTAGTTAAGTTATTATATTTAAGTAGGTTTTTAATATATTAAACGTATTAAAAAAAGTAAGTTTTTTAAAAACGTTAATACGGTTATCCGTTTTAAAAATTTTGTTTCCGTCGATATTATATTTTAGTAAACGGGTTAAAAGGAAACCGAGGAAGGATTTTTTTACGTTAATATGGATCCGTATTTTGTTAAATATATTTAATATTATACGTAAATATTTTTAATACTTTTTGGTATTTATATTAAAGATAATAATATCGTTAATATAAGTACGTATAAAGTATTTATGTACGAAAAATAATTTGTTTATAAATCGTTAACCGAAAATAAAAAAGTTACAAAATTTTATTAATATAACGTTAAATTTTTTTAATTTTCGGGGATTAATAATTATTATACGGTTCCGGTATTCCGTACGTATTAGTAACTGGAAAAAAAAGCTGGAGGCGTTAAGAGAATTAAACCATATTTTGCTAATTATGTCGTTTATGATATCTTTTTAATCCGGTAATAGGTAAACGTCGGAAATTATTATTTTATTTAACGGTTTGAAATTAATTATTATGCAGCCTTTTTATTATTTAACGTTTGGTTTTTTTTATATAACGAAAACCGGGATTGTTATAAGGGTAGGTTCGTATTTAAAAAAAAAATTTTTAGCATAAAGTTTATCGTATTTTTTGTCGAAAAATTGGCAGTTTTTAATATTTAATAAGTATATTTTAACCGGTATTAATTATTTTTATTATCTTTCGATAAACTTAATACGTATTTTGTATTTTTCGGGTATAAATACGACGCTTTTATTTCGAAAAATATTATAACTGTTAATTAAGTAGCATATTTTGTTATTAATCGTAAAGTTATTATATGCGATAGTTATTTCGGCCTTATACTTAACCGACGGAATATTTGTTAATTTCGTAATTTCGTATAAAGGGGTATAAAAATTAACGTTTAAGCGTTCGGTCGTTTTTACGTTTTTTTCGTTTTATGTTATAAAAAAATAGATCTTTTTAATTATATTAGCCTATTTATTTTAAATTATGCCGGTTTCCTAATATTAATTAATTTCGTACTAATTAGTTAATTAAGTTTCCTTATTATTTTCGTAATTATATATAATATTAATCCTTTCGTTTTTTGTAATTATAAAAAAGTAAGCTTTAAAATTATAAAAAATAACCTTTTTTAGGTTAAATTTGTTAAAAATAAGATTAAATATTTCCGGATAGTCAGCTAATATATAAAAGAATTATATTATACGGTTTTATTTATTTATTAATTTGGGCAAATTAACGTAATTTACGTTAATAAACGTTATAATTATAATTAGGATTATTATTATATAAATAATTATAATTTTTCGTTAGATAAGTTTTAAAGGTACCGTTTTAAAAGTTTTTTTTTTATTTCCATATTAAAAATTAATTTAAAGGTATAATTTTCTTTAACGAAATTAATCTTAATTCCGTACTGGTATAAAAACTTAATATTTAATAATATTTTTAATCCGAAGTCGTTAATTACGTTAATTTTAACTGCAAAATAGCCGTTAATTTATATATCCTTAATTTAATTCCGTATATAAAAATCGAATTTGATTTAGGTTTTAATAAGGATTTTTAACTTGATACCTTTAACGTAAATAAGGTTAATTTTAAAAAATTTAAGGTTTTTAGCTTAAATTATTATTTACTTCCGGTTAATAAAGATTATAAAGTTATTTATATTTATATAAACGTTAACTGGTCGTACGTTAACGTTAATTTTAATATTTACTTTTAAATATAACGTTTTCCGTTATTTATAATTTTTTAAAATTAGCTTTAAATTAAATTTAATTATTTGCTTATTATTAAAAACAAAATATACGGTTCCGTTAATATTAAAAACCTTTTTAACGGATATAATAAAATTTACCGATTATATTATTTTAAATATTATTTAACCCTTAACTAGGTATTTTTTTTACGCGTAATTATTAAAAAAGGCGGCCGTACCGTACGTAATATTATACCGTTTATATAAATAACTTATTTCCTTTTTAACGTTTTCCGTATTAAATATTTCGTCCGATTTTTTAAAATATACGAAATATATATTATCGACGACGTTTTTTTCGATATATATTTAACCTTTTTCGTAATTAAGTTTTAATTTAATTTCGTTTTCGTTAAAATAAATATATCCGTTAATTTATAAAATAAATTAACAATTTTCGGTATCTTTTTTGTATTTTTATACGAACTTTTCGTTAAAAAATACTTAAGTTTTATTTTTACGTTAAACTTTTTAGCCAAATTTCCGATACCTTTTAAAGTACCGTTAAAAAATTCCGCAGTCCGGGTAATCCGACCGTTTTTTACGTCCAGGGTATTAAAGAAAACGTAATTTTTCGTACCGTTATTTTTATTTTCGGTAATTTCTCGAATAATTCCGGACGTTTAAATTAAAAAACGGAACCCCGGTAATTTTCGATTACGTTATAGAAACTTTTAACGTTAAAACCGTTAATTATTACGGTTATTATTCGCTTAATAAACCATATTATCTTAATTATCCGTATTATTATATATATTACTTTATAACGCAGTTACTTTTAATATATCGGATAATTTAACTTCTTTAAATTTAGCTTTATCGTTAAATTTATTTAAATATACCGTTATAATATTCTTTTTTTTAAGTCAGAAATATAACGTTTAAAGCCCCGGATATAAATTTTAATATAAACGGGTAAATAATTAAAAATTTATCGAATTATTTTATAATTTTACGTACTTAAATAATTTTATAACGTAAGCTTTAACCGGTTTCCTTTACTTATTATCTTTAAAGGTATACCGGTTCCGGATTAATTATTTTTAAGTTTTTTTTAACTTAATCCTAAATTATTTTAATATAACATTTAAAAAAATTATTAAATTTAACCGGAACTAATATTTATCCTTTTTAAAAAGTTATTATTTTTATTAAATTAAAATATCGTTACGAAATAAAATTTAAATTTTTCGAAAAATAACGAATTTTCGGTTATTTATATTAACTTATTTTTTTAATTTTTTAACCTAAAAGTATATATCGTAATAATATATTTACTTTTAATTATAAAAAATAATTAAGTTATTATAATTAATTTTTTCAGTATCGGACTGAAATAATTTAACGTTAATTATATAGATTTTATAAAGTTCCGTAATTTTTTAATTAAAATTTAACCGTATATAATAAACGTTATATATTAATTAATATAAAACTTTTTAGCTTTCTTAAAAAAATAAATAAAAGTTCGTACCATACCGTCGTTTTTATTCATAAAATTAAATAAATTTAAATCGTTATTTTAAATCGCGCTTTAAACCGATAACCCGGAATTTTTTAACGGAAAAAATAATATATCTTTCCGTTTAAGAATTAATTTAATCGGTATATTTTTTTAAATTAAAAATTTTTTAAATTTTGGTTCGTTTATTAATATAAATATTAACTTTATTATATTTTCGGGAAAATTTAATTATCCCGGTAATTTTTTTTTTTTTAAAATCGTTAAATTCCGTAAATTTTAAATAAAAAGTTTTAATATAATTATAAATAATTTTAAATTATTAATTAAAAAACTTATTAAACGTCTTTTAATATTTTAATAACGTTATAACGTATAATATCTTAATAATTATTTTACCGTAAGAATTATTAAATATAATATTTAAATAAATTATTTTTTTATAAATTAAAGAATTTTTAAATATTTTTATTTAACGATTAAGTTATCGGGATTTTTAACGATATAAACGTAAATTTTTTATATCTTTTTAAACCTATTTTTTATAAATATATTTATTATTATAAGATTTTGTTACTAAATATTACGTTTATCCCGCATTTTTTTTCGTATGCTTTTTCTTAATAGGTAAAGAAATAATAAGATAATAAGGTAACTTAATTTTTAATTCGGATAATAAGTATTACTTATTAAGTATTTTAAGGGATATATAATAAATAACGGATAAATAATAATAAATAACGGTATTTAACTTAAGGTTTTTTACGTATTACGAATAATTATATATTAAATACGTATAACTATATAAAGGTATAAATCTGATTTTTTAAATTATTAAAAACTACTGGGAGCTTGTAGGTATACATAATCGAACAACCCGTCAGGTAAACCCGGACCACTATAATCCTTAACAATATTTTTTTAAAATAAAAATTCCGTAACTTTTTTAATATATAATTAATAAATCCCTTAATATTTAAAATTAATAAATAAATTTAAATTACATAAAATAATATTAATAATAAGTTATAATTAAAGGATTCGTAAACATATATATATATATCTATATAACGTTATTTTATTAAATTATTACAGATTTTCGTTTTTTAAGTATAAAATTTATAAAACGAACCCTTTTTTCGTATAATTATAACTTAGGCCTTGCTGGGTCGTTACGAGGATTGGGGATTTGATTGGTTAATTTTTAGCGTTGTAAAGTGGTACTTGAATGACTTTGAAGAAAATGGAGAACGAGCCAGCGGGGCCTGAGCTAGCTGAGGTAAACTCGAGGCAGGAAACTAAAGACTACACATGTAGAGTCCCCAAATATGTGTCGCTGGCTAGTTAAAAGATGCAGTGCGTGCGACTGGAAATCTCCAGATCCAGGAAGTCAGAATGCGGACGAGGAGACCATGGAGCATACGACGAAGGGTCGACCGTGGATGTCGATCGGAATGGGAAATGCTCGAGCTGTGCCTATCCAACTCCGTGAAGTTCGGGCGGTACATAAGAAGTGGGAATGGGAGTAGACACTCGTTAAACCATCCGGCAAAGCAGCTCCCATGATTGAGGAGAGCGAAGCACTGTGACTTTGGAAACTCCGCCACGAGCCTCGATTCAACTAACTCCTCCTTCAGCCTTAGTTAGCGTCCGGGGATGAGGATAAGTCGGTACATTGCCGTTGGCGCGGTCCACAGTAAAAGGCGGCTGACTTCCAACACCATTGCAATCATGAAGATTTTGAATTTCCTTGTTAATGTGTTTTCCCAACCTTTCATCTGCAGTGTTTGCGATGCCAGTGTCGATACCGCCTTTCGCGCTGAAGAACACCATGATGACCGGCAGATCATTCTATGTCGGGAGATGCGCAATAGTCGGGTCATATGTATCATTAAAGATATCGAAGACTACGTGTATACGGCTCGATCTCTCTTTTGCAAGAAACAAAGGTGCTGGGCATTTAACGCATGAGATTAGGTTCCGTTGTCTGATAAAATCGAGCGCTTTCTGAATTATCTCATCGGGATGGTCCCAAGCAATTTGATAATAGGAGCTCTTATTTGAGACGCTGACGAAAACTCGTCTCGCATCTGTCTTCGACTCCATAGCCACTGTAACGAGTGAGAACGAGGCACTAATTCGGCATTTGCCTTTACGTTTCTAGATGGTGTGCAAAAACAGTGGTGGACAATCGGAAATGGAGGAAGTGTTTGAATATCATAGGGCACTTGGCGAGTTAGAGTAAGGTTTCTCCATTTTTAGGATCATATCTATGACTGCGGGGTCGCTAATAAGGGTGTGAGGGACAAAGAGATCAGACAGTACTATCACAAGCTCGCAGCCCCTGTCAAGCAAGCGGGGCGGTATGAAAGAGCAGGGCGCATCGTTCTTTCCCGGGGGCACATATTCCAGCTGTCTACTTGGCGGGTTGTGGGAGCATTGAAAGTCTTGAACCGTATCAAAAAAAAAGGGGGAAGGG